>CM068479.1:29165000-29168998 GCA_034769265.1 Remorina albescens
TTGGGGGTGTGTGGTATGAACATGTTGGAGCAGTAACATACAAACACAATACCACATGTGGTTAAAGGTCTGACAATGACCGGGGAGGGTGGCGGGCTGGTGAGGGCCTTAGCAGCCCGTTGCTACCTTTGCACAGCAGTGGGATGTTGCTGCAGCGACTGATGACTCGACAGTTTTAACAAACAGCAGCTTGATGTTTCACACTCTTCTCTGACATAAATGAATATTTGGGATTATTATATCGCCTGATTTTCAGCGCGAGACGTTTCCGGCGTCTGACCTCAAGGAGGAAACGGGGGCTCTCCGGCATGAAGACGACTCCGACGAGCGCGGCCAGAGCGGGAAAGAGACACACCAGGATGAACAGCCTCCAGCTGTGGATCTGGAACTCTGAGCCGATGGCAAAGCCCCAACCTGGAGAGAGAGAGTTCACATATGACGCGCCATATTTTCGCAGAATAGCTGCAGAGCAACAATACACAAAATGAAATCTTCTTGTTTTATGTATCTCTGCTTACTCTGCATGTCATCAGCATTTGAGAGATTACGCTGATTAAAAAGTCCAGAGTAAACACGCAGTTGACCGTGGCTTTGTTTTTGAACCCCCCCCACCCCAAAATTTATTTTTCCACTTTTGATGCTGTTAAGATGTTCATTTGTTTGAATGTGAATTATTCATATCAAGTAACAACTGAGACAACTCAGCGTAATATAGGGAGGCACATTAACCAGCTCAAAGAGCAGACCAGACTATTATTTAGCCTCACGCTGATGTTCATGCAGACTAAAGGAAAACGCTGCTGAGCTTCAGAGTGATCCTGCAGTTATTTGAGTTTTAATCATGAGCCAAATTAACATCGCATCATCTCTGTCTTCTCGGATTATACATGAGTCCATGCGTGTACACCATGTGTGAGTCGGTGTGTGTTTGTGTTACCGTAGTGGGGGATGATTCCCCAGGCGGTGAAGGAGGCGTACAGGCCTCCCAGCATCCAGAACATGCAGAGCCAGCTCAGATGTTCTCCTCGTTTATCCATCTGCAGGAACTCGGTGAAGTAGGTGTACACTATCGGGATGGAGCCGCCGATTCTGAGAGAGAAAGAAATGGTTGTCCATCATTCAGGATTTAGATGATTCGCAGTGATTACACCAATAAACGGAATCACTTTCTATAAAGGTGATGAATAAACACAGATTTTATGCTGGAATGATGAAATGCTTTTCGTAATATAATGAATTTATGCAGATAACTGGATATTTATACTTTATATTAGTTTGGCGGTCAGTTTGTTCAGAGAGCTCTCACTGACCAGCCCAGAATATGAAGTTTAGGACGAGGTGAAGAAAAATAAATTTAATCATTCATTCATCTTCTATCCGTTTTCAGGTGTCGGGGGGTTCTGGAGCCAATCCCAGCTCACTCTGGGCGAAGGGTGGGGTCACCCTGGACAGGTCTCCAGTCCATCACAGAGACAGACAGACCTACGGACAGTTTAGAGTCACCGATGAACCCAAACATGATGTCTTTGGAGACTCCACACAGAAAGGTCCCAGGCCGGGAACCGAACCCTCAACCTTCTTACTGTGGGGCAACAGCACTAACCACGATGTCGCCGTGCTGCCCAAATTGGTTATAGAGTCAGAAATTGTTCATATGAGATTTCAATGTGTTGAACATCGAGACAATGGTTGGGTTTTTAGCAGATTTTTCATTTTTACGATGATTAATCTCCTAAAATGGGGGTGTTGAGTCTGCAGACTCTTGCTGTTTTGTGAAGCCAGCAAAATGTGTGCAGTTCTTCTGCAGATGTGAGCCATAATGACCAGCATGGGGCTCATTATCACTGTGAATCAGCAACAGCTGAATGTTTTATTACTGTGACCTTGTATTCTTTCGAGGTAGCAAAAAAAAAGCTCAAACATCAATACTGCAGGTCCGCTCATGGTGCAAATCAATTATCAAAAGAAATGTGTTTTTGAAAGTTGCAGAAAGCAATCTGTGTGCAGCAAAAGCTTCACCCCGAGGTGCTGGCGAGCAGCAGGAATTCAGCAATAAAGCAAAGATCATTGTTCTCTTTTTTTAATTAGTATCATAAAGGAACACTCCGATAACTTAAATAAACAGATTCCTGCTTCTGTCTCTAAGTGCGTATTGACGGCGTGTGCCGACATGCAGAACGTGCTAACATGTTGCTGTGTTATAATTATACATCGCACAGCTGGATGATGGAGACGCTTTATTCTGACTGCAGGTTCAAAGACACTCAAACAATCATCTGGTTTTTAGATGGAGGATTTAAAGGAAGGAACAGCCCACAATCCTCCAAAACAGGCTGTTAAGAAACACTTGACAATATTAGTTCATATTATGGCTCCCGAACTTTATCACTTTAGGAGCTGCATGTGTGACAGTTAGTAAAAATCTGTGTTATTTGCTGAATAACGTGCAGTAATCACGTCCTCATCTCGCTCATCTCAGACTAAATGAGAAAATAAATGAAACTGTTACTGTCTGGGGAAAGAATCCGTACCAACAAGTGAAGCAGCTGCTGCTTAGAGATGATGTTTTAACGGAAGTGCTGCTGATTACTCATCTTACTTAAATGTCAGGTGTCTCACTTTTGAACAAATGTGAAATGCAAAAGGGGAGAAATACTCATTTTCATTTAAAGCTTTGTTATTTATGCAGAAGGTCTGGGAATGGAAATGTGACGACGTCTCACCCGAAGCCCGAGCAGAACCTGAAGAAGAGGAAGAAGCCGTAGCCCTGAGCGAAGCAGGACAGGAAGGAGAAGACCAGGTCGATGGTCAGGACGTAGATCAGACACTTCCTCCTCCCCATCTTATCGCAGAGACCCCCCCACACCAAGGCCCCCACCATCATGGCCACATAGACCAGCAAACCTGCAAACACACACACACACACACACACAAAACTGAGTCAAAACAGTGAAAGACTTGGAGGCGTCTGAGCCAGAACAGATGTTTTAATACAGCCCTGATCTGACTGGGAACAGCAGGTGCACACATTTACATACAAATGCAAACACACAACTTTTTTTTTTTTTACTCCAAAGCACCAGTTCTCCTGCTGCCCACAGGGGGGCCCTCTTTACACTTTTATGAACACAAAGGAAGAGAAAATTGAGCACTTCCTGCTGTTGTTCAGTGGTCAACTTGGTGTGCTCTGACTCTCAGATATACATCAGAACCTTCCAGGGAAAAGCTTCCAGAGGAATAAAGGTCAGTGTGAGTTTAAAGAACATCAACTCAGTGTCGCTGGAGGAATTTTCCTTTTCATCCGTTTCTATGATGAAATATTTGATCATTACAAAAATGAATTTGAGTCGCAGCAGTCTACAGTCTGTCTTTTATTTGCTTTTTTGTCGGGAAGCAGCAGCCTGTAACAGTGACCAACTGTGCTGCCCGCCGCTGCACCAACCAGCCAATAAAGATTTTATACTTTATTTTACTTTACTGTCCCTGTGGAGACTCACACACTCTTACAACCTTGGCCGCCCTCTCCACCATGTTGTTTAAACCTTCAGACACAAACTTCCTGCCTCCTCTGTGTTTTTACTACACAGAGCCCTAATTACAGTGGGACTAAGCAGCTTAACGGCACGTGGAGCCATAGTGTGCACCTTCCCCGTGGATTACTAGACCATCCAAATGCTCTGCTGCTCCACGCGACAAGCTGCACCTCCCCAGCTCATTCAACAAGAGAGCTGCTCAGGGCGCCGGGAGACTCAATCAGGAGTCAAGGCTAACATGGCTGTGACAATATCATTGCTCTCCTGGAGCCGGCCGCGCCAGCTGCCAGCGAGTTCAAACTTCGCCTCATTATATCAGTCGTCTTTGCTGAGTGGAAATTTTACACCTCACCACACTTCTCAGCGTTTCACAAACAAGGAGCTTTTTAAAAGGACAAAAAAAAAAAAGTGAATCTTTACTGACAAAAAACTTCCCCGTCAATCGATTATTACGGCTTTTACTTT